>WOXC01006905.1:0-11788 GCA_011680675.1 Gymnobelideus leadbeateri | reverse complement strand
TTTTTGAATGTCTTTCTCCTGCTATGGTTATCTCCATCAACTGTTAATTGACCCATGAGTGCCTTTCACTCTAGTATCAAATATAGACTACTAGGTAACTCGTTTGAGTCAGGCTCATCTCAAAACACTGGGGGTAGGGGGTGGGGGAGAGGCCTTCTACTAAATATGGCTATAGAAATTACTCTCATGGAGGAGGTTAAAGGATTTTTTTTATAGAATAGATTGGATTTGCTGCTGAACCTTGAAGAAGTTTGGATATGGGGGCTGAGATTCTGGGTGGGAGAAATGATGTGGGCAGAGGAAGTGGAAATAAATACTGAATCCTTGGGTTCTGTGAATACCTTTATTCATAGAAGTAGAGGGTTCCTGAAGAGAAACACTAGGAACTAAAGCAGGAAACTAGGTTAGATTCCTCTTGGAAAGGGCCCAAACTCAAAGTTAAGGAATTTGAATTTTCTTCTGTAGGTCTCAGAGAGACATTACACAGTTTGTGTCTCCTTAGAGAAGCACTGAGGGGAAAAAGATAAAATGGAACACTTAGAAATGATGAAAAGACCTACTCAAAGAAAGCCTTTAAGACTTTGCAGGATTAGAAAAGGCTTTGTACTACTTGGAACAAAGAAGAGAAGAAAGACATCAGTCCGAAAGGAAGCCAACAGATTAAAGAAAATGAATGGAACAGCAAAAATGATCAGTTTCAAAAGAGGGGAGTTGAAGACAGAATTGTTTTGCCAGAGTGCAGTAGAAACATATAGATGATGGGAATATATAAAATGGACTAGTGGTGGTGAAGAAATCATCTTCAGTGCTTCCATGGATACTGGCTGCTGATCCAAATGCTACAGCTGGTCATATCCTTTTTGTGGTGGTTATTAATCATCAGCTTCTGGCTTGGTCCAACTTCCCCTATGGTAAGGCTTACTTTACTTAGGTTCTGGATCACTGGGTGTACTGACTGGAGGGCATGCTTGACGATTACTTGTTGCTTGTAAACTGGTGTACTCTCCAAGGGCCTTTACCAAAGGAAGTGTTGATTTTCCAAAGTTTTTCTGACCCATTTTTATGCCAGTAGATTCTAAATAGGTTCCATACAATGTCTCTGTGCTAATGAGGCAGTCAGTTCTGTGTAAGACTAATGCATGTCGTCTTATTTCAATATTTCAAGGATTCATGATTTCCATTTGTGAGAATACTTCCAAATAGCTACTAGGTAAAAAGGCATCAATCCCTAATTATAAGAGGAATCTCATAACAAGTAGGCATTATAGTCCTTAGGGGTAGAGTTTTCATTAGATCAAGGCTTAAACTGACTCATACTAAAACTTCTTTGTGCCTGTATATCTGGTCTTCATGAATTGTGGTTGAAAAAAAAAAGATTCACTTTCCATTCAATCTTCTGTAGTTGAGCTTCTTTGAATTTAGCTAGGCTGGTCCTCAGACCACAGGCATACAGTTAGTTGCCAGGCTCATCCTTAAAATTTTCCTAGCTTTTTGGGAACTGTCAAAGCTTATTTTCTATTACCATAGCATTTGAGTATCCAACTTCACCTCTATGCCACAAAAAGGAGCAGATTAGAATTTTAGTGGTTTTTTTTTTATTACATAGGGCATCAATAGCAACACAAATACCCTGATGGTTGTTTGGCTGCATTTTTCACTTTCAAACAGTTATTTAGACACAAATTCAGGTGTGCATTCATGCTTTTGATATCTATTGTCCAGGCTTTGCTCATTCTGTTAGCATCACACAACCAGGTGAAGATAAACAGATTAGTTTGGTTTACAGAAGACCAGTTGTCTAAGGTATTCATAAATATATGTCCATAATTGAAATTTTCATGCAAATGTTTATGTGCTCATTTAACCTCATTTAACTGGTCATCAAATTCACTTGAATTGACTACTCAAAAGTCAAGGAAAAAAGAAACCCAGCATATTATTGAGAACTAAACTGAGTTGAACTTTTAAACATGCTGGTGACAGAGAAGCATCTTATATAACATCCAATCCAATCACATTATTTTACAGGTGAAGAATCAGATAGTGGTGATATGACAGCAAATATCATGCAAGTCATAAAATGATAGTTATTAAATTTTCTGGAAGGGACCTGAAAAACCATTTAAGACTAATCCCCTCCTTTTACAGATGAGTATTCTGGGGTTCAGGGAGTTTAAATGCCTTTACTAAAGTCACACAGCCAGAAGACATCAAAATGAGTGGGGTTCAATCCTATTTCCTCTGGCTCAAGAGAGAGTATTATTTCCATGGTACTTTGAGGTAGAGCAAGTTTCAAACTGATCTTCCTCCAAATCCCATATACGTTACATTATAATATTGTTTCCTATATATCCTTGCTGTTGGTAGTCACATAGGCAATTGACTGAATTTTTCATGTTTCTTGAGGTGTTTGTAATATCATGTAGGCATCCAGTATCAAACAATGTTAGTATAAACATGTCTGATAGTCTTACATGTTTCCAGAAGTAAAAGATTCTTGCCTGTAGTCTCAATTTTCACTTTGTGCAATGTAGATTATTAATGATTACAAGTCATCTTTAACTTCCACAGTAGATAGAGTGCTAGGGTCTTGAGTTAAGAAAACTCATCTTCCCAAGTTCAAATCTAGCCTTGGACACTCACTAGCTGTGTAACCCTGGGCAAGTCACTTAACCCTGTTTGCCTCAGTTCGTCATCTATAAAATGAGCTGGGGAAGGAAATGGCAAACCACTGCTCTACTATCCTTGCCAAGAAAACCCAGATAGGGTCACGCAGATGTAGACATGACTGAAAGCAACTGAACAACAACAAATTAACTTCCACAGGAAGCTAAGTAAAAGGAACCTTAGATTTTTGAAGTCAGAGGACTTGGGTTCAAATCCTGTCTCTCTGACACTTACTATGTGACTTTGGGCAAGTCACCTGACTTATCTGAGTGTCAGTTTCCTCTTCTGGAAAATGAGAACATTGATCTAGATGACCTCTGAAGTTTCTACCAATTATAAATGTGGGACCTTCTGCAAGAGGTTTCTTTGTTCTAAAAATGAGAATAAAATACTAACAATGTTGATAGTATTCCTGAGGCCTGAGTTTAGAGTTAAATCTTCTGTTAGTATTTCCTGACTTCCTCCACCTGTTACTCAGAAATATTTGGATTTATTCCCCACATAAAATACATTCCTAATTTCCTCTAGTCTCAGTGGCAGTTATGTTTGCATCAGAGGAGAAAAAAAGGCTGAAATTTAAAAGATAGCAAAGTACTGATTGCAAGAGAATGAAGATGTAAATTCTGAACTGGGGAAGTGACTGTGCTTTTAGAACATCTTAGTGATAGATAAAGGAGATTCAAGTTTAGCTGATCTTTAAAAATAGATTTGCTTCAATTCCTTTTCTGAAAAGGACTTCTGTTTGATTGGTTTCTCAGTCATTTATGAACAACATATTCTTTGTTTCTTTGTATTATAAGCAACATATTCTTTATTTCTTTGTATTCTTTGATTATAAACAATTAAAATAGTTTCTTTTTTTGGTGTCTATCCCCAGAGCTTAGTAGTGTGCCTAGAAAAAATGGTGGTAGTTTTGTTGTTCTATCCTGTCTGACTCTTCATGACCCTATCTGGGGTTTTCTTGGCAAAGATCCTGGAGTGGTTTGCCATTTCCTTCTCCAGCTCATTTTACAGATGAGGAAACTGAGGTCAATGGGGTTAAGTGGCTTGCCCAGGGTCACACAACTATTATGTGTCTGAGGTCAGATTTGAACTCCGGAGGATGTCTTCCTGACTCCAGGCCCAGAAGTCTATCTACTGTAGTACCTAGCTGCCCTTAGAACAGAAGAAGTATTTGATAAAAGTGCCATTGAACAAGGGTTCAATGAATTACTAGGTATTATCTATTGATGAATGAGTTTAATCCAGAAAAATTTCTGTTGACCATCAGAGAAGACTAAAAGCCAAATATAGTTTTCTTGTCTGTAATAGGAGAGATTTTGTCTTAGATAATTTTTCAGATTTCTTCTAGAAAACTTGGTATCTATCATTTTCTGGCTCACGTGCTATATTTGTATCATAGTACCGCGTCTCTGATTCCTCAATGCGATTGCAGTGGATGTTATCTAAAGTTCTTCTCTGTCACCAATATATTTAAAAGTTCAACTGAGTTTAGTTCTCAATAGAGACTGGAAAACCAAAATGATGGTTTCTCTTCTTGTCATGTAGAGATACGATAGATTTCAATGCAAAAAGCGTTCTTTACAATTTTAGAAGACAAGACTTTTGACCAGCATTGGGCAAGGTTATACCAGCCTATCAGAGTAAGTGTTCTTTCTCTTGGTGTTGACAATTGAAAGAGATGATATGCATGATCTGATGGCAATCTTCACTCTATAGTTTAATGCTTCCATTTTCCTCATTCAATAGGTTTACAAACACATATGTTAAAATCGGATTGAGGGAACACTTTTACTAGCTGGCAAAGTTGTATTCAAGGGGGAAAGCAACATGAATGAATGGATACAGACAAGTGGGTGGCTTTGGGACATGCTTAGATTAAGAATTAAAAAAAAAAGTCTTGCAGCATCTGAGCCTATTACTATTAGAATATGAAAATGAAAAATAACTTTCCCTGAGGCTAACCAGGTGGCCAATAAATACAGGAGTGCTACCCAAATAAGACCCACAGTAAGATCTTTTTTCACAATCAATCTGAAAATATTCATCTTGTTTTCCTTTTTAGCTCTTTGTAGGTTTCTTGACATTTCATTAATGTTAAAATATATTATATCTTTAAAAGTTTATTCTTTTCCTCGAGAATAAATAATTTTAAAAGAATCATTATCCCTGAACACATACATAAAATAATATTATTCATGTTTGTGTATACTGTAGCTAAGGACAGGTGAGTGAATGTTTCTTTATGCAGAGAATTTATTAATGAGGAAACTTTCAAGTACGTTTTTTCTAAGTACTTTGCAGATATTTTTCTACATTTTACTTGTGGATTGAATGTTAGGATGCCCTGACATTGAAACTTTTTATGTTGTTGTTTTACTCTATCATATGGCTTGTTTCTTTCCTTGTACTTTTCCTGCATGGAGATAAAGATGTGTTCTACTCATTTCTTAAAAGTTTTCTTCACTTAGGGCAGAAATTCTTAAGCAATTTTTGTGTAATGGATTCCTCTGGCAATCCTATGAAGCCTATGGATCTCTTCTCAGTAGAACTTTTAAAAAAATCATAATTGAAGAAAATGTTAAATTTTACTAAATAAAAAATAAAGATATATATATTTTCTTCCTTATCCAAGTTCACGTCTTCCCTAATATCTTTAGGTTAAGAACACCTAATATAGAGGATATTTTTTTTGTAATTTGAATCAAGCCTAAAATATACTAATTTGGACTTAGAAAATTAATTATCCATACAACAATTTTTCTCTGACTCTTCATCCCCACCTTCTCAATCTGCTGGCTTTCTTTAGTAAAGGCTTTCACTATAGGTGCTATCAATTTTCACTTCTCCTTCATTCCCTGTCTTGCAAAAACAAAAAGGAGAAAGCAAAACAGTTAGGTTAAATGGGTTTTCCGTGACCTTAGACTCAAAAGTGAAACAAGGAGACCTTTGGCCAGTATAATAATGTACTGGAAAGGAATCCAAAAGAAGTAGAACAGAATACTGCTACATACAGAACGGAGACCTAATTTCCTATCTTATTGTGTTGGAACAACACCAGTCATTTAGGAGAGTTAAGATGAATGAGTCTGTCTGAAGGACTAGAGCCCCTTGGGCAGTATCATATGTGACCTTGACTTTAGCTGTTGCTGAGTAGCAATTTATTGTTATTTATCCACCTTCTTTTGAAAATGGGAATTCCTCAATCAGCCCCTTCATTTTACTTGGCTCCTTTAGCTGCATTTTCAGCTACCTTGGGTAGTGGTCCCATGAAGGCTTGAAGCAAGTCTCCTGTGGTGAAAATGAAGCTTTCAGACATTGCCTTCAGCAATCTCATGATTGGCAGTTCAGTCTGCTGTACTAGTGGGTCTTTGTGAAGGAATTCCATCCCCTGAGAAACTAACTGCAAAAGTAAGTGCAAGTGCAAAGGTAATGTCTGACTCTTTTCACTTCCTCAGTCAGTCTTCATAGTGAATTAGAGTTGAAGACTAATTTAAAAGCTCATGTCAAAACTTTCAGAAATATCATATGATATCAGGGCAGGTTTCAGGAGTAAAACTGTCCCTCTTTAAAACAGTATGTAATATGCTTAGAAGAAAAATTTGCCAAGGGTGCATATAGAGCAGATTAAGATGACATGCTGTGCATCTAGGCATATTGTCAAATTCAAATATCCACCTTTCATCTTGCTTCATGGCCAAAATTTCACATAGCTCTCTTTTTAGATTATAAACCTAGAGAAAAATTAAAAGGGAAATCTTGAGATAAAATGATATCTTTTTCTTAAGATCTATGCAAAAAGAAAAACTCCGGTAACCAAAAACTGTTTTATCCTTAGGAGTTATGATATTTCTGCTTGTACAAGTAAAAATTATTATAAAATATAATCATGCCTTTAAGAAAGTAAAATATTGAAGATAACATTTTAGAACTCTCTTGCAGCTTCACTAGAGCCTATGAACTATCTGGAAGAATATCTAGAAAATTGTTTATGATGGGAATAACAGCACATTTTTCAAATCTGAATAACTTAAAATATTATATATATACATGTGTATATATGTACATATATACATGTATTTATATTTCCTGCTAAATAAATATTTGCTAATTTGAATTGATTTATTTCAGCAAGCATATATAACTGTTTTCTAATGATTTTTACACTAAAAATGAAGCTTCATATTTTCTAAAGAGTAAATGCTCTCATTTCATGAAAATTATTTTATTATTACAATTAATTTCTGGAATCATGTGTGTAACTAGTTATGTAAATCTTTTAAAAACTTTTATCTTTGCCATAGAATTCCATATAGCCCACATGTGGTTTGGTAGAAAACAATATTATTTTCACATCTAGCAAAATTTTTGACTCTTGGTGGGGTTCTGGATGTGTACAGTTATGGAAAGGAAAACGCAGTTCTGCAATTTTCACAAAATAGGCTCAGCAGAGGGCAGTGTAGATGACAGAAGTCTCTTAACTTTTCATTTTTCCTCATTTAATCGACTCAAACAGTTTATACAACACAGCAGGCAACCAGCTATTCCTATATAACTCCATCAAGGAAAAGAAATATTGCACTTCAATATGAACAGCTGAAAGATACGTGTCTAACCATAGTAAGACCACATGGTATCATTTTGAGAACAGCTAAAGCATGTACTAGACAGTAGAATGTTAGCAATGTCTGGTATGACCTTGTGCAGAAATAGAGATAACTACTCACAATTATAAAAATCTTTCAAAGGATTTATGGATTTAGTCATATAATCTTTCTGTTATCATGTGTTAGGCAAATCCACATTAGAAAAATGAAATGGTCAAAAATTGAAACAATTAGGCCAATAATTAAAATGAAAAAAATCAAATTTAGTGACTTATTTTTCTTGTTGATGTGAATATTTTAGGCACTAGTTTAGATTTTTATATGAATTATCTGAACAAATATGAATCAATATTTCACTTAGTTTCAATCTAGCTTACAACATTCTTTTTTAAACCCATGACACACTTTCTTTTTTTTTTAGTTTACATCATTCATTTCCACAAGATTTTGAGTTACAAAATTTCTCCCCAATTTTTCCCTACCCACCATCCCATAACAGTGATCCCACTGAATATTTCCTCCCCCAATCTGCTCTCTCCTATATCTTCTCCCACCCCAACCCCAACATTCCAGTAGGGCATGGTGGATCTCTGTGCCCCAGCGTCTGTATATCTTATTTCCCAGTTACATGAAAAAATAATGATAATATATATTTTTAACATTAGATTTTAAATGTTTGAATTCCATATTTGTTCCCTACCTCCCTCGTCACCCACCCTCACTGGGAAGATAAGCAATTCAATATAAGTTATACATGTATAGCTATGCAAAACATTTTCATAGTGTACATGTTGTGAAATAATGACTATATTTCCCTCCATCCCATCCCACCCCCACTTGTTCTATTCTCTACTTTGATCCTGTCCCTTTTCAAAAGTGGGTGCTTCCAACCTCCCTCCTCCCTGGTCTGCCCTCCCTTCCATCATTCCCCCTCTCATCCCCTTCCCCCTTACTCTCCTGTAGGGTGATTTACCCTATTTAGTGTGTACGTCATTCTCTACCTAAGCCAAATTCATTGAGAAAAAAGTTGAGTCATTCCCTTTTGTTTTCCTGTTCTTCCCCTTCATTATAACAGTTTTTCCTTACCTCTTCTATATGAGATAATTTACCCCATTCTGGCTCTCCCCATTTCCTCATTATATTCCTCTCTCACCTATTAATTTCACCTTTTAAGTATCATCCCTTCCTATTCAACTGGTCCTGTACCCTCTGTCTATGTATACCTGTACATATACATACACATACTCACATATGTATTCATATGCCCATATACCTTCCTATATATACATATATATACATACACATATACATACATATATACACACATATACACATTTCTATTCCCTTCAACTATTTTCATACTGAGAAAAGTTTCATCAGTTACCATTATCATTTTTCCATGTAGGAATGTAAATAGTTCAACTTTGATAAGTTCCTTATGATTTCTTTTCCCTGTTTACCCTCTCATGCTTCTCTTGCTTCTTGTATCTGAATGTGTAATTTTCTATTCAACTCTGGTTTTTCATCAAGAATGCTTGAAAGTCCTCTATTCCATTGAATAACCATATTTTCCCCTGAAATATGATACTCAGTTTTGCTGCGTAGGTGATTTTTTTTTTTCAGTTAACAAGCTCACTTTAATCAATCAAACATAAATTACCTAGTTCAGGGGGAAAAGGTCAGCACCCTGAACTTCAGAGTATACAGACAGATCAAACAGACAGGCTTCCAAACTGTCCAACCATTATATCAATACCAAATCACAGTTACCAGAGAGTGAAGCATCAACATCTGGGTTTTCAAACCCGGGGGGCTCTCAATGGCTGCCCAGAACCTCATCTGGTCAAATCACACAACACTTCTCAAAGTGAGCCCCAAAGCAAAGCCTCCCATCAGGATTTACATAGCCTTCTCCAACCTTCTTGACCCATTGCCCAATCACAAAGTATCAAGGTGTGGGCTTTCCTGAAAAACAAGCCTCCCACCCCAGGCTCCAGGTACACTTAACCTAGGGGCAGGGAAGATCTTTAAATCTGCATTTCCATTACATTCGACCCCAAGATCTTTCATGCCCATAGCATACACAATTTACATTTGAATTAAACATCTCTTAGGTCACATTTTCCAGGTACATAAGAAAATCACAATATAATCTCAAAGTACAATAGTCCAAGTCTTCCACTCATGGGGCAAAGTCTTGATTAACTCAATTAGTCACTTATCAGTAATAATATCTCAAGGTAAACAAAGTACAATCAGTCACTTATTCAGCAAAGTCTTACTAAGTATGCCCATAGCATAAACAATTTACATTTCAATTAGCACTAACCATCTCTTAGGTCATATTTTCAAGGTATATCTAAAGTTACCAATGTGTCCACTGGGCCTTAAACAAAGTACATTGCGTTATCACATCAATTCAAAACAAGAGTGCAAATAAAGTTCTCTTGGGAGGAGGGGGGTGTCCTTTGCCTCACACTGCTCCAGCCCCAGCTTCCAAGTCCAGAGAGGGGGCTGGGCAACAAAACCAACGTGGGTCCATGGGGGTCCATGGCACTTCACACCACCCACCATAGTCACAAGTCCATCCTCCCCCTGGGACCCAAACTGTGGGATGCAGAAAGGAAACACATTCAGTGCCCCTGCTTTGCCCCAAAGTCCTTATCTTGTCCTGTTGCTGAATTCCAGACTTCTGGGTTCCTTCTCCTCCAGCAGAAGGCAGCAGCTCCTATCTTCTCCACAGGTCTCCATGCAGGCAGTTCACCATTCCTGCTCTCAGCTCAGTGAAGTCAGCATGCAGGCTGTTCTTCTCTCCTGCTCCATGGCTCCACAAAGTCACAGCTAACACAATTGGGAAACAAACAATTATCCCAGCCCCCATACTTTCCTTTTACTCAGCAGATCCCATCCCTTGTCATGATTTTGTAGTGGCAAGCACCCCAACATCCCCAGGGTGGCTGCCAATACAGGTTCTTAGATCTGTTTTTCAAAAGGAAAGCAACTCAAAATTGGTAAACAGGCACACTTTAATCAATCAAACATATATTACCTAGTTTAGGGGGAAGAGGTCAGCACCCCGAACTTCAGCGTATACAGATAGATCAAACAGACAGGCTTCCAAACTGTCCAATCATTATATCAATACCAAATCACAGTTACCAGAGAGGGAAGCATCATCATCTAGGTTTTCAAAACCGGGGGGCTCTCAATGGCTGCTCAGAGTCTCTTCTGGTCAAATCACACAACACTTATCAAAGTGAGCCCCCTGCTTCTTGGTTTTAATCCCAGCTCCTTTGACCCGGAATATCATATTCCAAGCCCTTCAATTCCTCAGTGTAGAAGCTACCAGATCCTGTGTTATCCTGATTGTGTTTCCACAGTATTCAAATTGTTTCTTCCTTGCTGCTTGTAATATTTTCTCCTTGACATGGGAACTCCGGAACCTGGCTGTGCTATTCCTAGGAGTTTTCTTTTTGGGATCTTTTTAGGAGGTGATTGGTGGATTCTTTCAACCTCTATTTTGCCCTCTGGTTCTAAAATATCAGGGCAATTTTCCTCAAGAATTTCTTGAAGGATGATTTCTAGGTTCTTTTTTTGATCATGGCTTTCAGGTAGTACAATAATTTTTAGATTATCTCTCCTGGATCTATTTTCCAGGTCAGTGGTTTTTTCAATAAGATATTTCACATTACCTTCTACTTTTTCATTTGTTTGGATCTGCTTAACAACATCTTGATTTCTCATGAAGTCACTAGCCTCCATTTGCTCCAATCTAATTCTGAAGGAATGATTTTCTTCGGTGAGCTTTTGAGATTCATTTTCCATATGGCAAATTTGATTTTGTAAGGCATTCTTCTCCTCTTTGGCTTTTTGAGCCTCTTTTGCCACTTGAATTAGTCTATTTTTAAGGTGTTGTTTTCTTCAATCAGGTTGTTGACTCTCATTTTATAATTTTCTTGTATCATTCTTATTTCTCTTCCCACTTTTTCCTTCACTTCTCTTATTTGGTTTTCAAAATTCTTCTTAAGCTCCTCTATGGATAGTAAGCAGCTTATTCTTTCATTTGAAGTTTCTGGTGCAGGAGTTCTGACTTTGCTGTCTTTTTCCTGTTCCATGCCCCAAATCCTTTTTGTCCCCAAAAAAGGAATCCAAAATCTGACTGCTGTGCTTGCCTTGCTTCCCTCATTTGCTCATGTTGCCATTAAATTCCTTGACTTTTGAGCTTTTTGCCACAATAGAACTCTGCTACCAGGGAAGGGAGCTTTGTGCCAAATTGCTGGGGTTTTCGCAGCTGCTGGAGCTATTAGTTGGGTGCCTTCTCTGAAGCCTCCACATGCTCTTGCAAACTGTACATGTACCCTAGGACCTCCACCCTAGAGAGTGATCCAGATCCAAGCAGGTTAAAGCAAGAGCAATTACCCCTCAGACTTGTTGCTTGGTCCCCCTATAATCGGCAGGCCAGTAACTCTGAAGCAGTCATGTGGCAATGGCCTCATGGCCATAGTGCCTCAGCC